>OZ010713.1:4444925-4466427 GCA_963932345.1 Ophion ventricosus
AAAAATCTTCTTGCCGGAACACTGTAGGGGCTATCAATAATATCGTTATTACCGGACGCGTCAACTGTGCGTTACGATGATCGCTTAGCAACGTCAGTGTATGCGGACGTCAAGGTCCTAAAGCTTGATTGCTCGCGAACCTGCCACCTGTACGTTATATGTATGTATATACATACAGGGGGTTTGGTGCCATTGCCAAAAATTGCAACACAATTTTTTGGAGAATTGGAGGGTCATTTGCTTATTTTTTCACCCCTTAGACTCTATGCTCTAAGTGTCACGGTAATTGAGATATTATTTTTTTCATTTTATTAGTTCCCCGAAATTTCGCGTTTAAATCGTGATAACCTTTTTATTTAGGGTTGTAATAGCATGAAATAACTTTTGTCGTATTCTACAATGTATGCTTATTATAAATAAATCATTATTTGATACAATTGGTTTCGATAAAATTACTCATGAGCTTCCAAAGTCTTAAAAAATGTGTCAGTGTATGAAAAATGTCAACTTCTAAATTCATTATAAAAAAAAAACTAAAAGCTATTTTGAACTTGGCTTAGTTTTAAAAAGTTCTCTAGTTTATACTCTTTCCAACGGTATGCTACATGTCATAGAAATCATTCATTATGTGGTCAAAATAAGAGATACTAGTTTGCCAGGGTCAGGGTTAAGAAAAGACTTTTTATGTTTCCCATGTTTTTATTAAACTTGAGTTATAAATTTTGCTCAGAATTGACCTTCTTTACTCCGTATGCATACAACAAAAGTTATTTTGTGCTATTACAACCACAAACAAAAAGTTATAACGATTTGAAGGCGAAATTTCGGGTAATTAAAAAAAAACGAATAAAAAATCATATCTCAATTACCGTGACACGTAGGACATAGGGTCTAAGGGTGGAAAAACTATCAAATGACACCCCCAATCACTCAAAAAAATTGTGACGATCCATGCGCCAGATAGCCTGTATATATATATATACAGTGGGTTAAAAAAGTATTTATTCCACTCGGTACGATAATGGCCGTTTTATGCACGATTCGCGTGCGTAAAACCCCCATTTTCACACCTCGTTAAATAAAATTCCGTACAATACTCGACGAAAAAAACTTTTTCTAAACTCGTGTGATTGCAATACTCGCCTTCGTTTCGTGCTGCAAACTCACACTCGTTAGAAAAAGTTTTGTCGTCCTCGTGTCATAATGTATTATAACCGCGTGTTTTTCAAACTTTCCTATGAAAAAATAAAATAAAAATGCTTTAGCATTTTATATTTTTTCGAAAACTTTTGTCAAACATTTTATTTATCTTCGAAAAAAAAATGCTAACGTATTTTTTTTTTCGCAGGATAATTTGAAAAACACGCAGTGTACAAATACTTTTTTTACCCACTGTATATGTATATGTGTGAAAAATATTTAAAATGAATCATACCTACGTAATATTGACTACCAGCAGTTGTGACTATTTTCAGTCTGTTCCGTACTTTTTTTTCAAGAATCATTGATTTCGAGGATCTTACGATCCTTAAAGTCAAATTTCTTAAAAATTAATTTTGCATATGTACGAATATATTTATATCCATATACAGTACCGGTCGAAAATTTTCAATCACTATGGTTAATCACAAAATTACATTAAAATAATATAATTAATTTCACAAACCTGTATACCACATTAGTAAAATAAGACATCAAATTGATTAGATGATTGTAATATAATTTTGCAATTATCCAAAGTGATCGAAAACTTTTGACCAGTACTGTATATATGTATATGTATATGTATATATGTATTTATGTATTTATGTGTACATCCATATATTTGTGGATTTATAGATGTATGAACGTAATGTACGCTCGTCGCAAATTACACGCACACAAACACAAAATATACGGGGCTCGTGCACCGTGGACCCTAACGATTAAGAATAACACAACAGGTTTTAACGAGCTCTGGCAATCTAATTATAATCGGAATGTTACAGAGTATCGTACCATTCAATTGTGAGCTACATGAATTATTAAACGAAAAAAGAAAGAAAAAGCCGAACGATAATATTTTATGTTCACGAGATATAATAATGTTCAATAATTCGTTCATAAAAGATTATCGACTAGTTTCAACCTCGTCCGGATAGCGGATGTATCGCCGAGAAAAGAAGAAACAAAAAAGAAACTCAAACAAAATTAATAATTTCGTCTATATATTTAATCGTAATTGGGATTTTGATTCAATTGGAAAGCTTTCGTTACGAGGTGAGTCGCGAATAAAACGAACTTCCTCACATAGTAGTGGCGAAGCTTACCGATTAATGAGAGAAATGTGAGATGATCGGTAAGCGATGTGCATTTTTTCAATTCGCGGGTTTGTTTTAATTTACGAAGGATCAAAAGGGACGAGTGGGAGGGGGAGGTCGACAAGTTTTGCCCGCAGGCTACCGGTTTATTCGATTAAAAAGGTCTCGATTTTTCAATTGAGGGGTAACACCACTTCAGATTTTTTCAAGAAAATCGTTTTGTTTTTTAATTGCTTAAACAATGCTCTAACATCATAAAATGTGCTCAACGTTACTCATAAGATCACCAGGGAATTCTACTGCCTTAATAAACTTTTATACGCGAGTCAGTACAGCTGCGAAGTGATGCCAAGCATAAACTTTAAACGCGGTTTTTCTCGAAACCACTGTTTTCAATCTTAGCGAACACATTACGGCAACACGGTTCAACCACGAAATGAGCCGACGACGAAGCGATGTTTCAATTGTGGCAGTAGAGATCATCTCAGTACGAACCGCCCTGATAAATCGAAGGGCACTAAGTGTTTTAAATGCGATGATTTCGGTCACATCGCACCAAAGTGTAGCCGAAGTTTACAGAAAGAAATCCCGGACGAGCCCCCATTTGTCGAATTTCAATAGTGAAATGAGGAAAAACTCTGATATTTAATAACAAACGTTTTATCAATGAGTCAAAACAGTTCGGAAACAATACAAAAAGAAGGAAAGGAATGTTGGATCTTATTCGCTTGTGACGTTCGTCGTTCAGCTCTCTATTTTCGACTGACTCGTCAGCTTATTATTTTTTCGCTCTTCTCTTTTGTCAATACGTTCCTTGGTTACGGACACAAGATTTTTCACGTTGATAATTCGTTTTTCTTATTAATTTGTTAATTAAATAGTGTGTGTTTTGTCGATCCTACATATATATGTATATATACAACAAAGTTGCATCTATAGATTACAAAATCGACGTAATATATTTATAACGATCTGCATCGTGTAACTATGAACAGGTTTACCGTACACAGTGGCCCGGAAAACTTTTCTATGCGTATAGAAATCGTATTGCGAACCGGTTTGTATAGCCGCTCGCACGGTGCGCGCGCGTGAGGTCGCTATTTACATGCGGCGCACACATCGTGTTTGTATGATATGAATCCTCGGGGGGATTTTCTTTTCCGGTTTTGGCGTGATAGCATTGCGCGCCGGTGGACGAACGCGGGACGAACGATGATGATCCGCTGCTACCGATACTCCGTGGCTGAATGTGGCGCGCGAGCCCTCTGATACTCGCTGATACCGCCGCTCGTGCAAACGCCATTTGGATTCGTGTAAACGCTCTTTTCGGATGTCATTATCCTTCGGAACGAGAGCAAATGGGCGTTGGGCTTTTTTTTTTCCTCTGGAAAAAAAATCGGCTATTGGACAATAGCGGTTTGATCAATTTTTTGCTGTGTCAAAGTCGTTGCAATGGCACGATAGGTCATCGATTCAGAAAAAAAAAAGACCAAAGGGGCTTTGAGGATTGGGGTTCTTTTTTTGAAAAGTGCAGTTTATCTTGAAATTAGTTAGACCCATTGACTCAAGGTAGTAGTCTCGCCAAGAGGTTTTTCTATAGATGTTTTATTTTCATTTTGAGGACCCATTCAGGACACTATTAAGTGATTATCTGCAAAATTTCAAAAAGATTCACCGTTGTTTATTCGAGATATTGACAATCAAAGATTGCACGGTTTTACATGTATTCTTATGGGGAGCAGTGGAAAAATTCACATTTCACGCAATAACTTCGAAACTTTTCGACAGATTGAGAAAAAAAATCTCAATTACAGAGAAACATATGGAATTGACGAAGTGGGTAAAAAAAAAAATCATGAATTTTGACCGTCTAGATTCAGAGATATAGCGATTTTAATTAAGCAATGTCTAGTGACGCTAGCGCCACGAAGCGACTGGGGTAGACTAGAACTAGATCACAGCAGTGTGTGCATATCGGTATACGCAGAGTATCTACGCATTAGTAGCCGGAATGGATAGTCTGATAGAAAATTGAGGGTTAGGTAAACATTATATTGGGCGTTTTCACCATTACTTTATAAGTTTTTACATCCCGATAAGATGTGCAACCTACATTATGAGAATATTTCACAATATTTCGAAGCTTTCATCGATTGAGCGGAACATAAACTTTTTAACGTGACTGTAGCGAGACTACTACCTTAAGGGAGGGCACAACTTTAACAGCTTCAAAAAATCGACTTTTTTTTTTGCATTTTCTTGTAGTATGTACTTTCAAAAATATTTTACCAAAAATTACTTTATAATTTAGAAGAATAACAGAGTTACAGCACTTTTGTAATAATAATAGGACGTCGAACGACAGCCCTTGCCGGCCGCATTTCATAGAGCGTTTTTCTCGAAACCACTTTTTTCGAACTGGTGCGAACGATGACTCGAGCAAAAATCGTCGGATATGTGAATTTTTCGCAGGAAATTTTTTGTTATTGTAATAGCTATAGTTGAGCGTAATCTTTTTTTTTGTTTTTTGGAGATGACTTTTTGTTAAAGCATCTTGAATGAAAATATTTCAGGTGAAAATAATACTTTTTATTTCGAAACGTGGCCATATTTTGAAAAATAAACAAAATCAAGAACGGCTACGTTTAACGATAGCAACATTAATGCAGATTAAGGCCTTAGGCTACTCTAGCATTTTCCAAAAATCGATTTTTTGTGGTGCTAAAAATGTACCTTACTACCTATAAAATTATATTCCAAAAGATTATGGGTGTGAAAAATCTCTATGTACTCGATTTTCGAATTCTCGCGTAACCCCTCTTGATTCATGTCGTGACTTTCTACTAACTTTAAACGCGTTTATCTTGAAACTACATTTTTCAAGTCGGCCGGACTCACAACTCAACCAAATTTCAACCGATTCACTTGAAATTTTAACTGTACATTTAGAATTACATTTTCTGAGGCACTACGTATGATTTTTTTTTATTATTTTGCATAGTTCCTTTTTTATAAACAACTTTCTGACGATTTGCTCATGGCATTTTATACTTTTTGTTTTAGAAATGCGCCATTTTGACAAAAAACAATATATAAAAAAAAAACCTACGTACATCTATAGCTATTCTTATATATAATCGAAAAAACTTTAGTGTCTCATCATAACTCAAAAATTATAGGAGCTGTTGGTCCGGCCGTTGACCTTCCAGAAATAAAGGCGTCATCGGAAAAATGCTGTACAGTCGCCATTTTGACATGTAACGCTGTGAAAAAAATTATGTTGTATAGTCAATTACGTGTATAATAAAACCCCTATTTTGTAATTCCGATTTATTTTATGGTTTTGCTGAAAAAAAATCACAAAATATGCCTTTTTTTTGGCCTCTAGAGTGGCCCTAAAGCCTTAAGGGCACATTTTGCCATTAATCTTTTTATTTTTTTTTTTGTTTCAGAAGAATCAAACCAGATATTTCCAAACCAGAGATTTAAAGCAATCCGGGGTTTAGGCCCTGGCATAATTTCCATCCCCTTCGTCGCGCACCCTCTCCCCTCCTCCCCTACCCCCAGGACAACGGAAAGCGGAGGATCCGATTGAAAAAGGGGAGAAAATTTGGAGGAAGTGCGTGTTTATCGTGAAACGAGAGTTTCACCATTCGAAATCCTCTCGGCCCGGCCCTCGTATACGTAGCTTGCTCTTATCGTGCAACGAGTGCTCGGTGCCCCTGTAGAATGTTTCGCTCACATACTCTCGTTTATCGGGAGCTCAAATTAAGTGAGTGTCTGAGAGAAATAAAGAGAGGGGGGAGAGACAGGGGGAAGAAAAGATAAAGACAGAGAAAGAGAACGAGAAAAAGAGAGGAGGACGAGAAAATTGCATTTCTCAAATTCTTTAATACGGAATCATGAACAGGATCGAGTAAGCATACGGTTACGGTTTTCGCAAATTTCATCCTTTCCAAATATATTATCGTAATATTCGGGTAGAACGGTTCAGTGCCACGTGACAAGGAGCGGCTTAGGGGATTCAAATTTCATTAAAATGCCATGAGTAACAGACGATTCTCTCTCTTTTTCTCTCTGGCTGTCTCTGTGTCTCTCTTTCTCTTTCTCTCTCTCTCCCTCTCTCTCTCCCTCTCTCTCTCTCTCTCTCTCTCTCTCTCTCTCTCTCTCTCTCTCTCTCTCTCTCCTCTCTCTTTTCAATGAACGAACGAACGAGAGAAGGGATAAGTAGAAAAGTCTGAGAACGTTCGAGCCGAAGATTCGGCGAGTCAAACGACGATCGCGATTGAAAAGTTGGAGACGGTGAAACGTCAAATTCAATAAAACTGGCTATACTCCCGGCAAATGGAGCTCTTGCAGAAACGACGATCAGAATTGACGAAAAAAAGCGGTCACGTATACAGCGCGTAATTTTAATATTGTATTGAAACTCTATTACTTTTTCAAATTCTATGAATTAATTCGTTGTTTGTTTATTAACGGTGTTTTGATAAGGCCGGTGATTAACTAGAAATGGGTCGCTAGAAATTGGTAATTCGAAGACTCCTTCAAAGATTTCTCCATACGTATATCCATTTGTTAATAACGAATGCTTGAAGTTTTTTTTCGCGAAAATCAAACTTTTTTTTTCGACAGCTTGGCATTCTCGTAATTTTTAAAATTTGAAGACAGTATCCGGTTATACGACAGCTTTATTATTATAATAGAAATACATTTTTTGATTTTTCATTTTAAATCACCGCAGACCGTGCAAAAATATTATCATGGATACAGTCCGATTTGGACCAGGATTCTGGTTTCTCAATCGGGATCCGGATATCGGATCGGATCCGGGAGCAAAATCTAACGCTCACAAATCGGATTCCAGCCAGGATCCTAATCCGGAACTATTAAGGACTCTAGTCAGAATCCAAATAGATACTTTGCATAGGATCTAGGCTAGAATCCCGAACATCTAAAATAAGATCTAGTTCGACATCAAATCGGATCCCAGGGGTAAATCACCAGGAAATACCGATCCGTATCAGCTGGAGACGCTGGACGTTTCATGAAATAATTTATTTAAGGATCTGAAGAAGTTTAGGTAAACAATTGTGCTACAGTATAACTGTCAAAACGTCTATATTTTAATAACGAAATTTCGAAAAAAAATTCTTTACATTTAATACAAATTTTCGACAAAACAATATATAGACCTTGAAAGACTTTGATTTCCTGGAGAAAAGTGATATAGGTTATTTATTCTAAATAATTATATTTAAATTAAATGGAGATCGTTCGAACTTACAAAATATGTATTTAATTTGCTAAGAAAAATATATTTAATACGTATTTGAAATACGTATTTCAAATTCTTGCCACCACGTCTTCGCCTAGTGCTACGTAGTAAGCGCCATCTTGATTCCGATGAGAATACCCTTTCTAGGGAATCCGTATAATATCCCGATCGGCATCTGATCGGAACTTAGGTATCCCTAAATTTTTGCACGGGAGTTGGCAGAACCAGCTAAACCGACCATGCAGCAACTGTGTTTAACCCTTCGTAGTCACACATATTTCACCGACCTCGATGCTCACACTGGGTCGATTCTACCCGGTCCATTTTTCAACCCGTATTGTGACCAAACTATGGGTCGGAAAGATCTCGAAAAATTACAGAACATCCTTCAAACATTCTAGTTGATATACGAAAAAAAAAATCATAAGAAATCAAAAGGCAACATATTCAAAAAAATGCACAAAGAAGAAAAAAAAACGGAAAAAAGTGTTTTCACTAAAAAAAATCATAACTCCGTGAATTTCTAATATTTTTGACTAAAATTTTAACCTGATACTCCTTAGATATGGTCCTTTTGATGAAAAAAAAAAATAGTACTCTAGTGTGCGTTCCAAAAAAGGTATTTATTCCGGTATTTAAAGGGGGTCGATTTCAAAAAATCATCAAATTATGAAAAATATGCCTTTTATTGGTGGAAAAATGGTTGAAAAGTCGTACAAATCGTTTTTTTTTTAATCTTATTATAATCTTAACCATACTTTGTTTTTAATCTCCATATCCTCCATATCTATAACTCCATAACTCAATATCCTCATCCTCGTTTCGCTACTTTCCGACAGTATACTGACTCGACCCTCCTCTCCTCGGAGGAGGATCGAGTCACCGAAATTTTCGTCTTCTTCGACGAGCATATGCTGGTTTTTAATCTATAAATTACCGATAAAAAAAATTTTGCTCGTGCCATAGGTATACTTACAGTCGCTACACTTCACCGAAAGACAGGAAAAACAAATATTAACGCTCAATTCGGGTTCCTACCGGTCCCAACGCATAGAGGACACGTCAAACTATCGGCAGATGGCGGTTATAGTCCCATTCAATACCGGGAATTATTAGGTATTCACGCCGAAAGGTGATCGTCGGGTGGATTCTACCCAGGGTGACCACGAATGGTTAAATAATATTATTTTTTTTTGTTTTTGAATAAAAATTAACCTCAAACTTGACAAGACTATGTATGAATTGTGTGTAAAATCCCGCCCGCACCATTCCAATAGTCTCATCGGGAAAAAATATTAAAAATGCACCTGTTTCTTGGGCCCCAAGCTGACGCAGACCCGTTGAGTAGAAAACCGATTTCCTCCTGCCGATTTATCTTACCCTATCCAAAGTGAACTACCGTTTAGAAAAATTACGATTCCCACTTTTTACGCTTCTCTTCCTCCTCCTTTATCAACCAAAACCTACAACCTGTCCTGACCTCGTGATGACCTTGAAAAAAAAAAAGAATAAACCGGAAGCGAGCGCTCGAGTGTCTCACAAACGTGTTACTTTCATCAGCAACAATTTTATTAAATAACGTATTCGAAAGCCTTTAATAAGCCAGGGCCAAATTGTATTGAATCTTTCGACACGATTTCCCATGGCTCTGAAAACATCAAAACAGCCGCGAGCCCCGAGTGCTCCAGCGGCTTTCCGTTGACAATGCGGGCTCGAACGACGATTAGAATTGGACCGAAAATCGTAGTGTCCGTTACGGTCCGGAGAGTGCAAACATAACGAGGTTGCCAGATACGCACGAGAAATACTATTTTGTATCGGAAAATACACATCGATTCGTCGAAAGGTAATATGCGCGGTGGTATCGCGTGGGAGGGTGAGAATGCTCGCGAGATTGCGTCAGAGAGAAATTAATAAATTATACGAGCGAAAGATATACGTTGGAGTGGACGCGCGAACGAGTATGTCCTGTCGTGGATGAGCCAAATGTAGCAATAACAAGCGCAACGGGCGTCATTGATGCGTGATTGTTGTATCGATGGCAACGACAACGCACAGGGAAAAGCATCGATCCTCTCGTGTATTCATCGAACCTTATCATTTACGGGATTGGTGTGTATGTTGGAGAGAGAGAGAGAGAGAGAGAGAGAGAGAGAGAGAGAGAGAGAGAGAGAGAGAGAGAGAGAGAGAGAGAGAGAGAGAGAGAGAGAGAGAGAGAGAGAGAGAGAGAGAGAGAGAGAGAGAGAGAGAGAGAGAGAGAGAGAGAGAGGCAGAGAGGGAGAAAGGTCAGAGGGAGAGGGAGGAAAAGAGAAGGAGAAGAATTGATAGATTGATTATATTTATTGTGGCCTAGTTCAACTCTCGAGCAAATGATAAAACTACCGATGAAAATAAACAAGAAAAATTTTAATGTCGACAGAAATAAAAATTCCATATGAAACGAAAATAAGAATATAAGTGTCAATAAATGTAAATGAGCGCGGATTTAAAGTGCTGAGGATTTTCTTGTAAAAATAAGCGGAAAATATTGAAATGAGGATTCGATATAATGCAAAAATAATACGAATAATAAACAGCAATTGAAGAAATAAGAATTCAATATAATACAAAATCAAACAAAAAAAGCAAAAGAAAAAATGATTCGATATAAAACAAAAATAAATTGTGCAAGTTGTGACGAGATAGAAGGAAAAATTGAATTGAAAACAATTAAAAATGTAGGCAGAATTGCATTTTTTACACGCGAAAGTATGTGGCCCAATACTTCCCGTGCAGAAATATTGTCATGGATACAGTACGATTCGGACGAGGATCCTGGTTTTTCAATCGGAATCCAGTCGGATATCGGATCGAATCTTGGAGCGAAATGTCACGCTCGCAAATCGGATTCCAGCCAGGATCCTAATCCGGAAGTATTAAGGCCTTAGGCCACTCTAGAGGCAAAAGAGGGCATATTTTGTGATTTTTTTTTTCAGCGAAACCATAAAATAAATCGGAATTACAAAATAGGGGTTTTATTATACACGTAATTGACTATACAAAATTATTTTCTCACAGCGATACATGTCAAAATGGCGACTGTGCAGCATTTTTCCGATGACGCCTTTATTTCTGGAAGGTCAACGGCCGGACCAACAGCTCCTATAATTTTTGAGTTATGATGAGACACTAAAGTTTTTTCGATTATATATAAGAATAGCTATAGAAATACGTAGGATGGTTTTGATATTTTGTTTTTTGTCAAAATGGCGCATTTATAAAACAAAAAGTATAAAATCCCATGAGAAAATCGTCAGAAAATTGTTTATAAAAAAGGAAGTATGCAATATAATTTAAAAGAATCCTACGTCGTGCCTTAGAAAATGTAATTCTAAATATGCAGTTAAAATTTCAAAGTGAATCGGTTGAAATTTGTTTGAGTTATGAGTCCGGCCGACTTGAAAAATGTAGTTTGGAGATAAACGCATTTAAAGTTAGAAGAAAGTCGAGACATGAATCAAGAGGAATTGCGCTAGAATTCGAAAATCGAGTACTTAGAGATTTTTCACACCCATAATCTTTTGGAATATAATTTTATAGGTAATAAGGTATATTTTTAACAAAAAAAATCGATTTTTGGAAAATCCTAGAGTGGCCTAAAGCCTTAAGGACTCTAGTCAGAATCCAAATAGAAACTTTGCATAGGGTCCAGAATCTTTGCACAGGCTAGAATCCCGAACTTCTAGAACAAGGTCTAGTTCCATATCGAATCGGATCCGAGGGATGAATTTAAAAATCACCAGGAGATACCGATCCGTATCAACTGGAGACGCCGGACGTTTTCTGAAATCATTTATTCAAGGATCTGAAAAAAATGAGGTAAAAATTGGTGCTACAGTATAACTGTCAAAACTTATATATTTTAATAACAAATTTTCGAACACAATTATTTACATGCAATAAAATTTTTCGAAAAAAACAATATAAATTACCTTGAAAGACTTATATTTCCTGAAGAAAAGTCATATAGGTTATTTATTCTAAGTAATTATAATTAAATTAAATGAAGATCGTTAGAACTAAGAACATATGTATTTAATTTGCTAAGAAAAATGTACTTAATACGTATTTGAAGTACGTATTTCAAATTCTTGCCGCCACGTCTCCGCCTTGTGCTACGTAGTGGGCGCAATCTAGATTCCGATAAGGATACCCCTTCTAAGAAATCCGTATCATATCCCGATCGGGATCCGATCGGAACTTAGGTATCCCTAAAAAATGTCTGCACGGGATTTTGCATACTCGTTAAATTAAAAGTGATAGACAATTAAAGATTTAAGATCAATATCTATGTACATAATTAATTGTTTTCAATTATAAGTGAATACAGGTTCTCATAACTCATAAAAAATAGACTGACTTAAAACTTTTGCATGCAACTGTAGATAGAAATGTGTGTATGTATAACTAACCGCTTGGCTCACTCGCATTGCTGCCCATGCAAAATCGGTTTCCATCCCGTTTGCGTCGAACCCACTACCCGTCATACCCGATACCCGTTTCGTCAGTCCGTTCGTCGACTTCGGACCGAGAGAAACGAGCGAAATACGCGCATCTGACGCTATGCACTCCGCCATATCACATATAAATATATATATATATATATATATATATATAGTGCCAGTTTGGTAAACCAATAAAGTATGGTTATCACGATCCTCTGGATGCTGGCTCAACGGTGCATCTCATTCGAGCCAATGCTCATTAAATATACACGCGATCGTAAATGGAACACGATATACAAACCCACCTCGTATACGCGTTCACCAGCCCCTCTTTATTCGCATTGTTTTTCAACGCGAATAAATATATCGACGGCGTTTGCAGTGCTGGAATAGGCGAAAAAAAAAAATTCGTTTGACGTGTGATTTTTTTATTTCCTACTTGATGACTCTGCATTATTCGGATTTTTACGGACGTGTATATTTTTTTTTCTTCCCCAAGTCAAGGGGGATACTCGTCAAGTAGACAATAGACGATCGTCAAGGCATTGAGGACTCCAAGTGCGGTGATGATCATCGCGAAGATATTACCGATCGTTATGGTGCAGAGAGGGTGGGAGGGAGGGGCAGGAGACGATGTTGCTGCCTGCAGAAAAGCGCATCGAAGCGTCAAAATGTGAAAGAACCGCGTGATTGCTAATAAACTTGACGTGTCGCAGAACAAATACAATATAGTAATATTGAACAGTGGGTGCTCTCGTGGGCTCGTTACTTTCACGGATATAACGATCGTGCGCAGCCGGCAATAATACCGCCTCGATTCGACTATTACTTTCACTAATGACAGCGCTGAAACGAGACGAGCGCTATGTGAGCTTCGCGATGAACAGGTAGCGAGAAGACGGAATAGGGGCGACATAAAACATATGTCGCGACGTTAATAATCCGGCAATGACAAATTGATCGGGGTATTTTGATGTTAACCCTTGGTATTTTAATGTTCCACCCCTGGGTTGAATCGACCGGTCGATCAATTTTTGGCGTAAATGTATAATAGTTCCCGGCTTCGAATGGTATTCACCATCTTACCTGGAGTTTGAAGTGTCCTCATACCATAAAATTTACCCTCTTCGCATGTCGGAATAAATACCTTTTTTGGAACGCGCATTATGTTACTATCTTTTCCCAAAAGTAGCATATCTACGGAGTATCACGTCCAAATTTTTGGTAAGAATGTTGAAAATTCACGGAACTATGATTTTTTTTAGCGAAAAAGTGTCTTTTTTGCGTTTTCAGGTCTTTATGATTTTTTTTAACATGTCGCCATTTTATTTATTATAAATAAATTTTTCGTACATCTTCTAGAAAGTTCAAAGCATGTTTCGTAATTTTTTTAACCACTTCGGACAGATAGTTTGGTCACGATACTTTTTTGAAAATTGACTGGGTAGAAACGACCCAAGTGTAACCACCGCGATTGAATTTGGATGTGTGACCACGAAGGGTTAAACGATAAAGGGTTGTGAAGGATTTTTTGTCATTTTGTATACGGCAAAGTAGAAAAGTGAATTTTATTCAATCCAAGCCGATGTGAAATCTACAAGTCGACGAGAAAATGTTTTCATGCAGTTTTTTCACATTGATTTGTGGTTTTTCCGCATTTCCAAACAAACCCAAACAAACTAGACGAAGCTTGCAACGATTTTTTTTTTCTTCATAATGCAATGTAATTTGTCGGCGAATGTTTTTCGACGATCTAGATGCAACTGTTTTCTTTTTTTTCATTCTTTTGATTTAATCATTGCGCAAATTGTGTTGAAACATTAACATCAATTACAATGAACTTTGAAGTATTTTTTCTCATACAATGGTAGAAGAAAATCTTTCAATCACGTTTTTTTTAACTTTTGGGTGCAAAAATAATAAAACGTCCGGTGTTACCGTCTCGTGCGCCGCATGGCAACGGGCGATAGCGTGATTTGTTACTCTCCCCCAAACCTCGCTTTCTGCCATTTGACGCCTCCGCGTGCGGTGCTTAGTTTTCCAGATATTTCGATTGCCCAAATTACCCGACTGCTCAACATCCCCTTACCTGCCCTATCATCATCAGCTAAAAAAGGTAAATTCAGCCAGAATGGATGAGCTAATTTTCCCTAATGGATCAACAGAAGAATGTATTATTGTCAAGCCTGATGCATACGAGCACGATGACTCCATTAGTCCTCTCCATTAGTCTCATGCTCGCTCCGACTGCGACAGAAGTCTCCCATTTGGCCCAGTTCGAGGAGAACGTATTCCGTTTGAATGCCGTTATCCGTAAAATGCAAATGTCCCAAGGGATGGAATCGCGCGCCGTCAAGTTGAGAGGCGTCAAATAGCAGCGTTGGCAGCTCCCAATGGGTGTACAAGCGTTCGTGCTTGGAAATAGACGTATCGACGTCTTTTAGTACCCTTCATACCGTTGTAGACCAACGGAAGCTAATCTAGGCGACACGATGCTCATAGACGGAAAACAAATCTTCTTCCGTGTTTCACGTGGCGAATAGTTCTTAAGAGGTGGTAGGTATACGAAGCGAAGTTGGTCCATTCGACTTTGCCACTTTTCCCGACAGCGTCGCTTTGCCATTCGTGGCACAAGATGCCATAAAGTCGCGGTTGTCTACACAGACACACATATACACGTGTATGGATATTTCTCACGACACTGGGAAGGGAACGGATGCTTAGTCGTCATATACACTGGTCCAAACGAGGCACATAGGCAGAGAGAACTCCGGCAACCGCGACGACAATCGACGCTCGAGGTATGCACACACAGTGTTCATACTCGTCAAGGCGGAGAAAAGCAATTTGAAGCCTCTCTCGTTCACGTCGAATGGCGACGATGTGGAACGTTGGGGAGGTAGGGAGAATGGAACGATTGAAGTGCGCTTGGACGTGGCGAACAGGCAACGGTAATAGCAATCATAAAGCGGTACATCACCGTGTGCAGGTGCTACCAGCAGAAACTGTCGAAGGGAAAAAACAAAAAGTACAAGAAGAAGGAAAGGTAAGATCAAAGAAAAGTGTACAAAGTCGTGAGACAACGGATCATCCTGATGGAAGTGCCGTTCCGACGTTTTACACGCCTCGGCACGACCTTGCCGAGCACACGGAAGTCATATCGGGACTTTCCATTTCTCTTTCCACTTCTGATGTGACGGAATCGTGTCGAAAATTGGCGCGTCATTTTGTACATCAACGGCAGAGCTCTCTTCCTTCCATCAGGCTGCCATCATAAGACGAAGTGGTTGCGGCGGTTGCGGGATATGTTGGCTACACAGATGACACAATCATTGGCGTAGCCAGCATTTTTTTATGGGGCCAAGGAGGGGCTGGTCTGACAAAAATTGATTTTGATGACAATCATCGTTTTTTTTTTTTTTAAATAAAACTTCCACAATAGTTGATAATCACGTAACACACATGAAATATGAAATCTGCTTTAGACTGGGTTTAGATTGGGCTTGCGAATGCAACGTCGCAAGCCCAACGAAAATTCGCTGGGCTTGCGACGTTGCCACGATCTCCGCGCTCGCTAGACTACAGTAGTGTGTGCATATCCGTATATGCAGAGTATCTACGTATTAGTAGCCGAAATGGATAGTCTGATACAAAAGTGAGGGTTAGGTGATGGAGGGAACGTTGTTATTTTTTCAACTCTAAACATTATATTAGGCGTTTTCACCATTACTTTACAAGTTTTTACATCCCGATAAGATGTACAATCTACATAATAAGGATATTTCGCAATATTTCGAGGCTTTCATCGATTGAGCGGAGAATATACTTTTCAACGTGACTGTAGCAAGACTACTTACTTACTACCTTAATTTACGTAATGAAATAGTTACTTTTTGTACAAATCATGAAATTACAACGAAGGAAAGAGTTAAAGTTTTATTAAATTATTTCTTCGTGCTTGATTGTGTGAAACAAATAAAATTGATTGATTATCTGACTTCAATTCTTTTGGATTGATTTTTCTCGGGGGGGAGTGGCACCGTGTTTATACCTCCTCGCCCTAGCTACGCCAATGGACACAATGGTTCGTTTCATGTTGTACCATTCTCTCGGTCGCTTCCATCGCGCTCAATCCTTTAACTCCTAGCCGAGGATCGGCAAATGTGCACGTGGATCGATCGCTTTGTCTAGCACTCGGGCAACGCCTGCTCCCTTCACCATACTCGGTGCGAACGCCTTCACGTCCGCATTCTCCGGCCAAAGATTTGATAACGCCGGTACCAAGGCGAGGGAAATTCTTGGTGGTTCCTGCACGACGACGACGACGACGACGACGACGCCCACGATTCTACCGAGTCCTGTGTATCTTCGCTGGAGGAGCATGTGCACCAAAGGCACGAGTTTCGCTTGTATATGGGTAAGAGAGCTGCACGTATAGTCATGAGGGACACGTTGCCCCAACAGCGAGGGAGTCCTAAGGTTCGCACGTGTCACGTGCGAAGATTTGCCTGGCATATCTAGAACCCATACGATGTCCTATGTCCGGCAAAGAAATCGGTATCACACACTCGCTTTCTTCCTTGCTCTCTTAACACGAAACCGCGTCAAGATACGCGCTTATCTTGTGAAGAAGACTTATCCTTCTAGGATTGAAAGATACTATCTTGTGGGTCCGCTTCATAGTACACAATCCGGACACGTCCCGGGCGGTCGCGCGAATGAGGAAGAGACTTGAAGCAAACAAAAAATCCTCTTTCTAGGGATATAAAAACGTTCTGCAGCAATCGGGAGAGAGATGAAATTTGCAGAATTAAAAAATAGCTGAAGTTCCTGATTGGACTTTCAGGCTGAATAAAAATTCTTCAATGGCTCACGTTTCGCTAATCGCTTCTGATTAGGAATGAGAGAGTCGCGGCTTGGCCGGCAGGTACCAGCAGTTGCTTTTGCAAATCTATGCAAATATATGGGTGAACGTGCTAAAAGAAGTATACAAAGTTCACGAAGCGAGAGAGCTAGACGGGAAGAGGAAGTAAAGAGGCTTGCGTATTTACGGGGTACTCCTAATGCCACTCCGTGACAAGATCTTTAATCCCGATTGAGACTACCAGCGGGAGGAGATGATAGGTACGACGACATATAGACGACTAACACACGACACCGAATCTCCTTTGTATGGTTCGTGATAAGGCTAGTTGCCGGGATCGAGGCCGAGAAAGATAAGAATATAGCGGAGCGGTATAGTAGAGAAGAGTATGGTCCGATGTCTCGACGCGAGGCTTGTGCGGTGGACGCAGGGAGGAAGATTAGCGAAAGAAGTCAGGAAGATATTCTCAACTGGAATTTCATGTACACGTCACCGTGTCGAAACAGTGACATTCGCTACGAGCTGTACGAACACACGGCTTCTCGAACGTTGGAGTGAACCTGAAAGGGGTAGATGATAACATTCTGAGGCGAAAAGTCCTGAACGATATTTCTCTCCGATGCACCGTTTTTTGGATATCAATTCATTTGCAAACGAAAAAATATAAAAATCCGAGACGCGCGAAATTTATCGTATAGACAGATCGCGAAAATCTGAAGGGGGAAAGTCCTGATTCATTTTTCTCTCTGACATGCGGTTGCTTAGTTATCGATGAATTTCCGATAGCCAATCCAATGTGATATCAAAGCGAGGCATCCCGCGTAGCTAGCGACAAGCGTCCAGTGGGGAAGCGCGCCCCCCCTCTTCTAGTCAGATCCACGTAGTGGGGAGGTACACGGCACTTCGGATTGGCTATCGGGAATTCATTGATAACTAATTAACGGCGTGTCGGAGAGAAAAGTGTATCAGGACTTTTCCTATCCGATTTTCGCGATCTATCTATCCTGAAAGTTTTGTGCCGCGATTTTTGCGACACCCTCTGAACAAATGCTCTCGTAATAGATATGTGCAGTAGAGTTTGCCGTGTACTTGTGGTTGAGCTACGGCCCCATCTACACCTAGCTCGTTCATAAACCCAGTCGATATAAACACGGGAGATTTAGCCCCGGGGATGTTGAGGGAAGTATTTTAACGACACAATGGAAAGCGCCGCGTTGTTCGCGTCACTGCTGGTAGGGGTGGTTCGGTAAGATAAGAGCCTTGCAGAGCCTGCAGCCATACCGGAGCGGCAGAGAAAGAGCGAAATAGGAGTGTACGAGAGAGTGAAAGGTTGGATCGTACGTATTGTGTATACGTGAAGGTACTATGCTCAACAAACTGCGTGATGCTTCGTGCCATCAATCTCTGACGTTGACACTATACCACGTGCGAGAGAACGGGAGAGTTTGTGGTCCTCGGTCTCGTTTCGCTTGGGCGCATAATAACGGCCAAAGTTTAATTATCACGTTACTTTCGCGAATGAAGTAGCGTAACGCGAACAACTAACCTCGACTAGCTGAGCGTTCCCTGGCATTCATTATACAACTCATGTGACACGTAACGGCTCACTTTGAGGATGGAACGATCACGACAGGCAAGACGCAACCGTAGACGGAGGTTTGAGTGATTACTATGGAAAGAGTTAGCGAAGATCATCATAATCACGGGATTCTTTTTTGGAACTCGTGTCGGTTCATCTTGATGCAAAACCTTCAATATTCGGATGCTCTGTGCAATGAATCAAACGATGGATACTTCGCTAAGCTCCTAGATTGATATTGGGTCTACAGATAAGTTCTCGGTGTGAGAATAAAAAAAGCTGTCTTGAATATTTGAACGAAAAAAAATCCCTCCAGGGCTGGTGTCGTATAATACCAACCTATTCAACTATTTTTCCGAGCCAACAGCTTAACATAAACTCAGAATATACACCGTGAGCACAGTGAACAAGATGAGTTGGAATAACGCGCATATTAGGTAATGTATGCTTTTCGCGTTCGAATTGGAAAAAAAAATACTTCCGAGGCTGAGGAGATGATTTGTCAGGCTTTGGGAGAAGATACTTCACCCATCAGTACGTTGAAGAAGTGGTTTCGAAGGTTCTGGAGTATAAATGTCTATGTCGACCATGACGAGAGAGCAGAAAGACCGAAAAAAATTGGAGCTGTTGCTGGACGAAGATTCTTCCCAAACGCAATCGGAGCCTGCTATTGTATTAGGAGTTATCCAACAAGACATTTTCAGTCGTTTAAAAAAGCTCGGCAAGATTCGAAGGGAGAGCTGCTGGGTTTTGGACATGCTTTCGCAAAGCAACAAAGCCAGACGATGCGACACAGTCTTTGTTGTCTTGCTTCAAAAATAAATACTTTTTGCACAAAACAGTGATTGGCGATGAAAAGTAGGTATTGTATGACACTATATTCGCAATCTGCCTGACAAGTGAGGGAAATGTGTGGAAGCAAGGGGAGATTACTTATTCGATTAAAATGTACCTTGATTTTAAGTAATTAAACCATCATTTTCATGAAAAAAGGCCAAAAGTTTATTTGCACACCTAATAACTCAATCCTGAAAGCTCTACCTTGTCCAACCACCATCATACCTCCAGCTTCTCCATTCCATTCTAATCGTAGATTGGTTCGCACCTCACTGTAAGCTATGCCAATGGCATTGTCTTCAAGCTATGAAGACCTGTAAGAGAATACATGCACGTCATCTAAATCCTTGATTCTCATGTAACACCAGATCCCTTAGACTGGATCTGTCGCGGATCCTAATAGCAGGGCCATTGCAGAACACGTCGTATTCCCTCCTAGCCAGCATTGATAATGTACCTTCTTATGTAGCCATGCGGAATAGTACTGTCACGTTCGTGACAGTAACGGGGAGCAACGACGCATAAACCAGTATCACGATTGTTCAACTTGCATTTATCTGGCTGGCCAATAGCATGTGTGTATCGAGCGTGATTTTTTCCTCACTTCGTCTTCGGTTTATCTATGTGGATGCACGCGTCGTACGTCCTCCGTTAGCGCACCATTAACGGGTACCGGATCTAGTTGTTCTCTCGCGTCGTAAGTTCTCCCGGTACGAAAGCGAAGCCTCTCGCTACTTCGTCAAGTATATCGTTTCTGCTGGCCACGATCTGGGCCGTGCTGCAAGTAAAGCGGCGAAACTTTGCAAGGTAGGTGCCTGAAGCGCAAGCAGCAACGGATAAGCAATAGTGTGCACACAGCTTGTCGACACGCGGCGACGAATAATTACGAGTTTCGATCACCCGAAGATAAACTCCAGCAGCTCGAGGAGGGTTTCCTCTCTGGGCTAGCGTATTATAGCCGGAACACCGCTTGATCACATGCCGCATCACGAACTACTCAAATACAAGATTTACTCAGGCTCTTCCTATCAGCGAGAACTTGGAGAACTTCCATTTGCCATCGTCTCATTCTTCCGGGGATGTACCGAGGTTGATGTCACAGTCTGTGGGCATGCTTTGAGGCTTCAATCACCGTATACAGTTCCGGGATCACATTGATCATAGTTGCAAGACTAGCGAGCATGAGAATGCCAAGTTTCGTCTGGTGGTGGAAGAACGAAAACGGGTGACGGATTTTCGAAGATGTTGGCTTTGCCAATAAATGATGGATGATCGCTGCGTGTATTTGTTTGGATTGCCAATAATCCATAGATGATTGGATCCCATTATTTTTGCATACCGTTCCATTCTGCACAATGCAATGATGACCAAAGGGGACTGACCAATTTAACCTTCGGTCCAAAACCTCCTAGCCTATTCCACTGAAGATCGGGGCATACAGCCTGGCAACATCAACATCATCAGAGATCGATCGAGCTTGTCCATTCGTCACGATCTCCTTGACATCCCTCTGCACAATCTCCTACCCAGAACAATCGAAGATACGACGGACGATAATTGAAAAAGTAATAATGAACTGCAATTACGAGCAGATAATTCCAGGGTTGAATGGGATTTTTTGCCATGATCTTGGATTCCGCATACAGTATCGTTAATAGATTGACCGATATCAGAATCGTGTGTCCGTCCGGGTACTCGAGCGTTACAAAGTAAGCACTCGATGTAAATTTCAATACGGGATGCCCGAGGAGTACGACCTTTTGCGCATATAACTCGAAGATTCCGTTTGACCGAGAAAACGAATGGATCGAGAACGCAGTATAGCGCCCCGTTACGCGATAAGCCGGTCTCTCGCGTCCGGTAGCGCGCTTCGATAGACTAGTGCCGTGCATATATAGCTATACGTCTATACGTCTTGACTGCTGTACAGGGTATTCGCGTATACAGGGAAAGGATTGAACTGGCTAGAGTAGTACGAGAGCGAAGAAGGTGGAAAGAAGAAGATGAGGTTGGAATATAAATATCGGCGAGTAGGCCGCGAAGCCCGTTCCATAGTTCGATCGTTTCACGGAGCACCAACCGATATTGGATTCTCACGATCGTTTCAAAGGCTCCACCAGCCTATACCACTAGTTACGTGCTCGACAGGTCCTGCATGTT
>OZ010713.1:4466627-4489127 GCA_963932345.1 Ophion ventricosus
ATTTTTTCAACCAACATCCTCGCGCACTCGAACCCTCGACTCGGTTCTGCACGGTTAACACGGTTCGCGACTTATCAAGATGAAATATTTGGAAAATTGTAGGGGAACTCCCAGTGTTTTTATTTGATCATCTGGGATTTGGAAACGGCCGGATTTTTTTTATTCGGAATTTTAGGGTGTTTTTTTTAGCTGTTGCGCAGACTCGCTTGTATTTTGGAAATTTAAGTTCGTTCGCGGGTACGTCGGAAATGGGTTTTGGATCGTATCGTATTTAGGGAGCACGTTTTTAATGCAGTTCAGAAAACGTTTTTTGTAGAGATGAAAAAGATTTTGTTTATATTGTTTAATGCATAATCGTAATCACATCAGCCGGTAAAAATCTTCCCCTTTCGCTGCGAACCATTCATCGAAGCCATTTTTTCGCAACTTCGTACGAACCAAAGCGCTGCTCAGCAAGTGCGTGACCCATCGATGCAAACAAGTGGTAATCGGAAGGAGCCAAGTCTGGTGAGTAAGCCGCATAGGGGTAGAACTTCTCAGCTGAGTGCTTCCAACGTGTCGCGAACCGGTTTTGCCGTATGTGATGGAGCATTGTCATGAAGAAAAATGACTTTGTGTTGCCCTCTTTCGGTATTTTTGGCCTCTTTTCAAGCAGCGAACGGTTCAAATCGGTCAATTGTTGTTGGTAACTTTTAGTATTAACCGTTTCCCCAGGTTTTAACAGCTCGTAATAGCCCACGCCCCTCTGGTCCCACCAAACACATAGCATCGTCTTTCTGCCAAAGCGATTCGGTCTTGCGGTCGATGTGGATGGTGCGCCTGGGTCTACCCATGATTTTTTTGCGCTTGGGATTCTCAAAATAAATCCACTTTTCATCCCCTGTAACTATACGATGCAAAAACGACTTCCTTTTGTACCGAGCGAGCAAAATGTTACATGTGTTTTGCGCTTTTCCATTTGCCTGTCGTTCAACTCATGTGGTACCCATCTACCGGTCTTCTGAATCTTTCCCATCTCTCGTAGCCGATTGGAAACAGCTTGTTGACTAACGCCCAATTGCTCGGCGAGTTGTTTTTGTGTTTGCGAATCATCTTCGTCCAACAATGCTTGCATTACCACATCTTCTTTTTTTTTGCGGTTTTCCATCTTCCTTGTCTGCAACATCGTAGTCACCACTTTTGAAACGCCGAAACCATCGTTCACACGTATCTTGCGATCGAGCATGTTCACCATAAGCTTCTCGAAGCAATCGGTATGATTCAGCAGCAGTTTTCTTCAAATGAAAACAAAAAATTAATGCTGTCCGCGAATGCTCTTTGTGCGGTATAAATTTCGACATATTGAACACAACAAAACAACACTATGCACCCACTTTTCCAATTTATCACTCGTGCGCGTCTGACACTTGTTGATGACACAACAAAATGGCGCAGTGTCAAATCTTTATAGCACAAACTGCATTGGTGCACCATCTGTTCTCTGAAATCCGCATTTCATACTTGTACACCTGGTACACACATGCCTGTCTCTCGAAAAATTCCGGAGCATAATCCCGAGAGAGATCACGGTTGATTAATAAACGCGAACGAGATTCGAGTAAAACCGAAATTATTCATTCTCGCTCGAACGAATATCCAGTTTGTTTGAGTTGAAATTTTGGCAGCACTGCCCTTTGACGAGATATTTTTATCATAAAAAAGCCCTACCTCTCCCCCCTCCGCCTCTCCCGCAGATAAACGTAAAATTTTTGACATGCAATGGTTTATCATATTTCCGGGGATAATTATTTCGTTCGAGTTGCTTCGTCATAAAATGAAATTGGAATAGAGATGCATTTTACAAAATTACATATTTTGGGAAAATTTGTTTCTGGAAATACGAAATTATGGTAGAAATAGTAATCACGGTTACGAATATTCGCGACGAATATTATCAAAGAGAAAATATTTAACTATTAATCTCGCTTTTGCAGTTACGAAGGTCTCGTTGAGAATCAATGTAATAGAAGTTTTTTTTTTGTATTGGAGATCTAGTGATGTCGAAAAACAGTTTTAGGGTACTTTTCACGGACCCAGATTCTCGAACTGCCCAAAATTAGTCGTATACTATTGAATACTTATTTGCTTTCAATCTTTGGATCTCTATATCCCTCGTCAAAAACATTAACCGAAGTTTAACGTACAAATATATTTTCTCAAAGAAAGTTCGTACTCTAATAAAATCGTGTACCAAAATTCTGCCGATATCGGTTTTTCTTCATAATAGGTTTCCGATTCAAAAGACCCGTCTTGCCATGTGGAGTATGATTTATTTTTATTTTTTCCGTTAATAAACTACACTTTTTATATCTGTCGATTTCTTTTAATTCCACAAATATTCATATATACAGGATGACAATTATAAGGCGGCTAAGTGTTTTATGAGGGTCCGGCGCGGAGATTCTGCTACCGAAAAAATATGATATTTCATGGTTTTTCAAGTCCTCTTGGAAAAAATATGTAGCGTATTTTTCTGATAAGTCGCATTTGTTTGAAGAAACAGAGCATTCTCGAAAAAAAATCAAAATTTATTTCTTAGTTCAGCAGAATGAAGATAATTAAATTCTGAATAGGAAAACTACTAAAAAAAACTTTTCTTTACTCGAATTATATTCCACTTGTCCACATTAGAATTCCTCCTCGTTAATTTTTTTCTCGATGACGGGATGCACGAAAAAAAATGTCCAGGAGGGTTTTGTATTCGGAATTTAATTATCTTCATTTTGCTGTACTCAAAATGGAATTTTGATTTCTTTTTTCGAATGCACTATTTTTGCTGGCAAATACTACTAATCACAGAAAATTTGACATATTTTTTTAAGAGAACTCGAAAAACCGTTAAAAACAATATTTTTCTCGGTCGCAAAATTTGCGGGGCAAGACCCGTGAAAATCTCATGGTCATCTTATAATTGTAATATATATATATATATATATATATATATATACATATATTTATATTATAATAATTTTGTTATTTGATATTCATAATTATTACAATTATTCAATGATAATAATAATTTTATCTTTATTTATGATATATAAATAATGGTATGCTTATCAATAATGTTATCTATAGTATTGAATACATGTATATGGTTACATATAGCTGAAGAATATATAATTAACAAAAGTGCTTAAATCATGATACTTAAGTCGTGCTTAAGTCGTGATACATAACGACGAATTCCGAATAAATCTGCAGTATAAATTTTTTTGTTTAAATAAATCGTAAAATGTTAAAATCTGCAGTATACATGTTTTTTAATTATCTTGCTGCTACAAATATATATATATATATATATACACCTTTGGCCAAAAGTTTGGGGCACCCTGCAATTTTTCTTTCCGGATAAAAAATTGAATATCTCGGCCAAAAAAAATCGAAAACCAATTTACCAAACGGGGTTTTGAAGAGAATAAAGTCAGCTTCAATTTGCTTTTTTAATTTTATTTTTTCGATTTTTTTTGTGCCCGGTACGTCATTTTGAAAATGGCGGTTTTTCACGATTTTCGCACCTTGCAAAGTCGTTCGCTGGACTTCGGAATAATAGAATTCTCGCTATTTAGTGAAAGGATATTCGAAAAGGGAAGTGTTAGCTTTAGTTTTGTTTTTTTTTTAATTTTGCAATTTTTTTTTCGCAGAGAAATTTAGTTTTTCTTGAAAAAAACGGCAGGTTTCCGTAAAGCCTGCATCGTGCAGTGTATCGTGAAAACTATGAGGTTGAGAATATTTGTCCTAAGGACTAAAAAGTTTTGTTTTGTTATTTTGGAGTTGTTAAATTTTTTTCAGATTTTTTTCGCAACATTTTTTTTCATCGCTAGTTTTGGTTGATCGTCGACGATTAATCTAATTAATTTATTGCCATTACATTGAAACGAAGATGCAGCAGCAATTAAAAAAAATTATATTGGAGATTTATGAATATATTTGATTAGCGAGTTTCTGCAGTAGCAAGATAATTTCAAAAATGTATACTGCAGATTTATTCGAAAAAGCATTATGTATCGCGACTATTATCAATAAAGAACTTCTGTTAATTATATGTCTTTCAGATATATATAACTATAAACATACTATAGATAACATTATCGATAAGCATGCACGTATAAATAATTATAATATTATTATTATTATCATTAAATAATGATACAAATTATTTTCATAAAATAACAAAATAATTATTATTATCAGTAAATAATATAATTATGACTATCAGACTAACAATAACAATAATCATTATTATTTTCTATTATTATATATTATTTAGAAATTTATTTAATTTTGCCAAAGATTATGAAATTTCGACAAACCCGTATAATTGCAATTTTTTCGTTGTCTCTTTTATTTTCAGTTGATTGCCGATTCCGCGGTGAAGCGGAAGTTCAAATAAAAAAAAGAAAAAAAAAAAGAAAAGTCGTATAAAATCTGGGACGAAGATGAGTTATTCAAGGTGTCGAATTCTCACGATACTGTTGCTCCAGGCGTCGAGTTATCTCGTCGTCCTTGGTAGCAACGCCTCGACCATTGTGAAAGAGATTGAAACCCCGGATGCTTCCGGTCCCGATTATACCGGTCCATCGGCCGGCTCGGACGAGTGCGATCCCGAGATGGTCGGCTTCGAGCTCGTTACCGGATACGTTTATACCGCGCCTACGAATCTCCTCGAGTCAATACCCGGCACTCTCATGCTAACCGATTGCCTCGAGACCTGTCAGGGAAACGACTCGTGCCAAGCGGTCAACTACGAGACCGGACTGTGCGTGCTGTTCAGCTCGAACGCTGACAACAATCCAGGTAAGAGTCTCAAAATAATTGAAATAAATGACATTAGCCTCCACCCCCCTCTTTTTTTTCAATACTTCGTTTAAATCCTGCCCATTTTTTAGGTGGATTTTTTGTTATATTCAACAGCAGCAGTTGATTTTTTATTCTCAATTATTCGAGAATAAATAATAGCAGGAAATAGAATTCGGCAAGCCTTGGCAATTTATATTTGTTGGTCTCAAACAAACTACGAAAAAAATATCGCCTGAGCCAGTTCGCAAATGAACTGGAAGAAATAATAATGTGAAAAAAAAATTATGCAACTCTTCGTTGCGCAGATTAAATTATTTGTCGTTTTCCGGTTTTAACGGAAGTGTACAGTTTGTATAAAGAAAAGAAAGTAACTGAGGATCAGAAGGGAAGTAACTATGAAGGAAGAAGAATAATTATGATAAAAGAAGAGTAACTGGGAACGAAAAGGAATGTAACTATGAAAGAGGAAAAATAACTATGAAAAAGGAGTGTAACTATGAAAAATGGAAAGTAACTAAGAAAAAGAACAGTAACTATGAAATAAGGGTTTGTATGAAATGTTTGGGCTTTTTCGGATTCTTTAAGTAACCAGCAATGAAAGACAGCAAGTAACTATAAAGAAAAAGTTTGTTTGGGCTCGTTTCGTATCATCAAATAACTATGAAAATAGGAAGTGGCTATTAAATAAGAACATAGTTTTTTTTAGGTTATGGAACAATTTTGGAAAAATATTATGGAATATTATCAATATTTATAATATTGATATTTTATTATTATAATATACATATATATTTTTTTTAATTATATTATATGATAATATGTATAATATATTTATAATGATATAAAATAATATAATAAATATTATAATATATAAAAAAAATTATGGAAAAAGAACAGTAACTATGAAATAAGGGTTCGTATGAAATGTTTGGGCTTATGCGGGTTCGTTACGTAACCACCAATGAAACCCAGCAAGTAATTATGAAAAAAAAGTTTGTTTGGGTTAGTTTGACATCGTCAAATGACTATGAAGGTAGGAAGTGGCTATCAAATAAGAGCTTAGTTTTTTTAGGTTATGGCAAAACTTTGCTAAAATATTATGGAATATTATGAACATAATGAAATATATATAATATATAAATATTATGAATATTTATAATATTTATATTTTATTATTATGTTATATATATTATATATATCCTTATATATTTTATTATATTATATGATAATATTTATAATATATTTATAATAATATAAAATAATATAATAAATATTATGGAATATAAAAAAATTATGGAAAAATAAAGTAACGATGAAAAAAAAGTAAGTAACTCTACAAAATTGAGAGCAGCAAAAAAAATGTGAGAATTGCATCGATTTCGTTTTGCTCGAGGAAAAAGACACTTTGTAGAAATCATTGAACCCAAATTGGGGTCTAGAAATTAACCCCAGGATTAATGATCGGAAATTCGATTGTTCGATTTTCGGATAATGACGGAACAACGAATAGACATTTCCGCACTTCCGGTCCTATCGTCGCTAGGTTTTATGCTTCCAATCGACAAAAAAATAATAATAATTCAAATTTCTGGGAAGCTTGTATCATAAAGATAGAAAATCTTCATCCTAAGATCTTTCCTCCATTTAAATGACTTTTAATATTCCCATTATGGGGATTACGACGAAGAGACCTAGTCAGTCAGTCGCGATAATGGTGGAATGAGACGAGAAAAGGAGATGAAAAAAGTGGCAGAAGGGAGAGGCTTGAATCAGGAAGGAAGTGCGAGAACGATCTGGGAACGCGCTAGGTGGAGTTCGCATTGCCAACTCCCAAGAGGATCAGAAAGTGAGAGAGAGAGAGGGGGGAGAGAGACATCGGGGGGAGAGAGAGAGGGGGGAGAGGGGGAGAGAGAGAGAGAGGGGGGGGGGAGAGAAAGAGAGAGAGAGCAATAAAGTTGATTTTTCTCCGTGGTCGAGACTGCGCGTGAAACATCGCGGAAATACTGGGGGCACTTCCATCCGCGCACACTTCGCTCCTTCAGCTTTTGATTTTTCCGTGCGCGTTAACTTCGCATACCCGCGGACGAACGAGGAAGAAAACACGAAGGAGCAGTAGTGTACGTCTTGGACGGGAGAGCCGCAACGCTTTTTTTTTTCTTTTTTTTTCCTTTTTTTTTCTTTCAATAAGTTGCACTCTTTTACGAGATGAAAGACTGCCACGTCATTGCCGTACTGTCGTAACGGAATGTAGAAAAATTTCGCACGTCGAGCCTTATTCGGTGCCTGGTTAGGACCTTTCGAGGTTTCTATGTAACGATTGGAATTATTTCTTTTTTTTTCGAGATGACGCGCTTTTCTCTCGTTCAGACGATTATTATAAGTCCATGTATTTTTTAAGGGTCTTGCGCGAAGATTTTGCGACCGAGAAAAATATGATTTTTAATGGCTTTTCAAGTCCTCTTTGAAAAAAAAAATATAGCGTGTTTTAATGAGTATTATTTGCCAGAAAAAAAATTGAGCTTTCTGGGGATGAATCCAAATTCTATTTTGAGTACCGGGGAACGAAGATAATTAAATTCCGTCTACGAAACTCTACTGAATTTTTTTTTGTATATCCCGCCATCGAGAAAAAAATTATGAAAGATGCTTCTTAAAGTGGATAGATGGAATTTAATTCCATTTAAAAAAAAAAGTTTTTTTTTTAGGAGTGTTTTGCGTTCGGAATTTAATTATTTTCATTTTGCTGAACTGAAAATGGAATTTTGTTTTTTTTTTTTTTCGTGAATGCTCATTATTTTCTGGCTGATACTATTCATCACAAAAACAGGCTATATTTTTTTCGAACGGGAAGTGAAAAACCTTTAAATGTCATATTTTTCTCGGGCGTAAAATTTCGTTCGCCAGACCCTTACGGGCTTACAACTATTTGAAATTTTCGACAATATCCATTTTTTCGTTTTCGACGGATTCTCAAAATATAAAAATTCAAAAATTTTCTTTGACAATTTCAAGTCGACCCGTTAGAAATTGAGTTATTCGTTTTTCTTAAAAATTACATTTTCAAGATCGGTGATTACGATATCTCAAAAATCACTGCACCTATCAACTTCAAATTTCACAAGCTTCTTTTACATATCAGAAAGCAATGCTTGAACGGAGGAATTTTTTTTTTCGATGCATAGTTTTTTTTTTATCACGAAAATAATGCGTTTTTTTCTACCGAGAATCGATACTTTCACCTTGGACTGCGACTTTTTTTTTTCAAAGATCAATATTTCATCAAA
Source organism: Ophion ventricosus (assembly GCA_963932345.1). NCBI lineage: Eukaryota > Metazoa > Arthropoda > Insecta > Hymenoptera > Ichneumonidae > Ophion > Ophion ventricosus. The sequence continues at coordinate 4,474,751 of OZ010713.1, forward strand.
TCCTTCGTCCAAGCATTAGATAATTTCCTACAAAAACTAAGTGCGTGTGATTTTTTTATTTCGGATGATTTGTTTCTGAGGAGCGGTGGCCACCGCGAAGGACGTTTTCCAAACAGCAGTTTTATTTAAACCATTTTATCTAAATTTATAAATATATTTTAGTGATAAATTTAAAAACATTTTATCTAAATTTACAAATATATTTTAGTTATAAATTTAAAAACATTTTATCTAAATTTAAAAAAATGTTTTAGTTATAAATTTAAAAACATTTTATGTAAATTTATAAATATATTTTTGTTATAAATTTAAAAACATTTTATCTAAATTTATAAATATATTTTAGTTATGAATTTAAAAACATTTTATCTAAATTTATAACATTTATGAATATTTTTTCGATACAAAAATTCTAGAAGATCCTTAAAACCATTTTTCGACTTAAAAAAAATTGAAAACCTGCCCACGTTTTCCCAGAAAACAATAACGAAAATTCCATTTTAGTGGCCAGTTATAAGGTGGCCAACGAATATAACCACCTTATAATTCTCTCTCCCGCTAGTCGGGAATGGACAGGGTCAATACCCAGGTTATTATGGAAAACACGTTTTCTACACATTAAAAAAAAAAAACCCGTTTTCGATATATCTCAATAAATTTCCACAATCATAGCGCGGAGAAGATCCTCAAAAATGTATGTCACACATCGATTCAAGCCGAAAAACCTGTTTTTTTTTCTCTCGCGCTTCTGTCGAAGCGCTTCCTTGCTTCCCGCAGTCCTTTCACCACAAAGATCGAATTTTCTGAGATTCCATTTAACGAATCCCGACGAAACAAAGTGGAGGTCAATTCTCCGTCTACTTCCACATACCAAAAGTAAAGAAAAACCCCCTTCAACCGGTTTCCACCTTAACCTCCCTCGAACTCCAATCAATCGTGTTAAAAAAAAAAAACCGTGTGCAATTTTACTCGCAAAAATCGCTTATAAAAAAAAAACCCCATCTACTCGAGCATCACGTTGAAAAAAAAACTATATCTCGACTCGTCCCCCAGTAATTTGCCGATAAAAGAAAAAATGAAAAATAAAAAACAAGAAGCAAAGTCCAGATTGAAAACCGACCCACATCGCTTGCCAAGGCAGCCCCCAGCATCAATATATATATATATAGACATATAGATATACACATACAGACATATATATCTACCTAACAGTAGTTCATTCGTCTCAGGTCCCTTCCTCTTTCGTTCACGCGTATGAAAACAACGATTCGCGGTGTGAAGGAATGCGTTCATGTATAAAATCGTTCATGCGGATGAGACGGCTTCGCGCCGCCCCGTCATCACGCGAACCGGCCCCGATTATGTCGATATTGATCTAAATCGTAACGTGCCCGTACCGGGCAGACACCACGGTCGTTCCGCGAGATCGGTACAAAGCCCGATAAAAAGAAACAGAGAGAGAGAGAGAGAGAGGGAGAGAAAAGAAGAGAGGTGAAAAAAAGCCGCGCAAGAAAAGTATATAATTTGGAGTTACTAGTGGAGCAATATAGAAGTGACTTCCTCTTCGAATCCAAGAAGACAATTATAAAAGTCATTACAATGTAATTTAAACATCACTCCTGTGTAGTTCTCAAATACATCCATATACATATATATCCATAGACATATATAAAAATAGCAATAACTAGTCTGTGCGAGTACTCTTTTTTCACTTCCACCTTCATAATCGAGTTGATGCAATCTTCAAGGAATTTAGAGAGACATAGTATTCCTAGTGGTATAACCCTTCTGTATTGACCACACGTACATTGCAATTGATGTTAATGTACGTTTTGCCCTACGCTATATATATGTGTATATATATATTTATATATATACGTATAGAAATTGCGGCAAAAGACGCGGGAGCTCCGCGCGTTCATTGTCAGAGTCATAAGGACTATCGCGAGACTAGCTAATACAATCCTTCCTCGTATAAACACACACGCACATCCCCCTATGTATTCATACGGCCGTGTGTGTCTAGTATTACTGTCTACAGATGCACATGTACGATAACAGGCGCGCGATGTACTCAAAGCCGCATACTTCTGCCGCTTGGGCTCGTGAATAATGGATAACCGGTATATAAGTGAGTGTAATGAGAAACGCACTAATTGAATCTTCCGGGGTGTAATTAATATGAACTATACGTCCGTGACCGACGTTCGCGTAGAACGAGAAGCGCGAGCATCAATTAAACGAAGGTGCTCCTTTCTTAGCGGGGGTGTGCTATACACGTTAATATATATATATATATATCCGTTCGTAACGTGTGTAGTACACCCCCGCTAAGAAAGGAGCACCTTCGTTTAATTGATCCTCACGCTTCTCGTCCTATATATATATATATATTTATATTTTTTTATATATGTTTATATGTGTATATATATATGTGAGTGTATATGTATGTATAAGAGCGTGAGATAGGAAGAAAAAGAAAAGAAGCGGTATCAAGATACGAATGTAATATGGGAAGCGCGGGCGGCTTGAGAAAGAAAACAAGGATGGAGCTTCCAGGTGTCATTTTATTTTATTTTATACTCTACCCCCCCCCCCCCCCCCCTCCTCCCCCCCGTCGGTGTGAAAGATTTACCGATGAGTCATAGTACCGGATTTTTGGAATGACACTCCGTTAGGTCCCTTGCCCTCTGGTAGGCGCATGCATTGCCCTTACGAGCACACGTGCATACGTGTATACGTACGTACGTGTATGTATATATATGTATACAGGGTGACTCGGAAAGTGACATCCAAAAGGAAAATCAAGGTGCCTCGTGTTCTATTCGTTTTTGATGAAAAAATAATCTTATTTTGCTCTTTTGTGTATGTTCCATGGGGATTTTTTGACTTGTCATTGTCGTTGTGAATTATACTATTGAAAACTTAAGCCTGGTTTGAATTTTTCAAAATATCGACTTTTGGCTTTCGAAGGATTCTCAAAATCACATTTAAAAAAAATTATTGGTGATTTTTAAGTCGATTTGATAAGAATTTAAGGGGTTATAGGCGTTTGTAGATAAGGTCGGCGAACCAGCGAACTCGAAACGCGTTTTTCTCAGAATTACTTTTACAAAATCGGTAACCACGATATTTCGAAAATTAACTTCACCGATCAACTTCACATTTTACAAGCTTCTTTCACATATAAAAAAAGCAGAGCTTTGAACGAAGGAGTTTTTTTTCGATTCGTAGTTCTTTTTTTTTATGAACGAAAATTCCTCTTTTTCCGGCCACGAGGTAACCCATTAAGCAATGAACAAATAAACACTCGAACACCAACGTAGTTACTACAGATACTGGTCAAAAGGTTAAAAAAAGTATGTTCGAGATGATCAGTCACCAAAGTTCAGATGAAAAATAAAAAATACTTATACCAGTCTAAAAGACTGCCAAATATTTTTTAAACTTTCAAAAAGAAAGTACATGGCAAAAAAAAAGAATAACAAACCTATGCTACAGGAGAACTAGAAAGAAAAAAAAATATAAAATGCTTTTCTTCTAAATTAAAAAAGATCATAGAACATGAGGGTGATTCGGATAGGTATACGAGTCATGAGGATTTCAAATTTTTTCTTTCGTATGTCACTTTTCACGGGCCACCCTGTACATACAGAAGTGTGCGTATTAAATGTATACGTGTTAGTGTACACAAAATGCCATACACTTTTCTCGAGCCTTGACTCTGTTGCCGTGCCGAATGACAGAGAGTCACGATCACGATAGTTTCGCAAAGATCCGTTAGGTGTGAGCGCGCGCACGGGCCCGCGTGTTGCGATCGTCACCTGAGCACTGACCCCGATGGCGCGACTGTCTCGAGGGGACTGAGGCCCCGCAACGGGGCCTTTACCCGTAAATGTGAATACAGATGTGTATAAAGGTATACATGGTCGCCACGCTCGGCGGTGATGTTACCTAGAGAGAGAAAGAGAGAGAGAGGCCCTTGCGGTCTTTCAGACACAAAGATTCACTGCCCCCTCGATCCAACGGCGCCTCTTTGCCCATGCCTAATAGTTTATTTATTCACGGGTATGCGTGTTCACCGCATATCCCGCTTAGTCTCGGTTGCATTAGGAACGTGTAAAGCACGTGTAAATTGATCCACGAGTCTGTTCTGCATTCGAGTATTATCAGACGAGAGAGAGACAGGGGGGGGGGAGGAAGGAAGAGGACTTAATACAGCGAGACCCGATCGGCACTCCTCTCGTACAACCCTTGACGAGATCTACGAGTGACCTCAACGACCTGAAACCCGAGATGGGCCGTATCAATTTATGACGCTCGAGCTGGACGATATCCGTGCGCTCGTCGTGAACTCTCCGCGCGCGGAAAAATCGTCGCTCAGTCACAGGAGGGGAAAAAAAATCAACGTGTGCACTTTGCGGTGCACAGGCCTGAGCGAATGAGAGCCAAGAGTGTAACATACCAGGTTGAATTGGAGACCTTGACGGATTCTTGTTTGTTTGGGTTACCCTGGGCTATTTGGACCGTGAAAGTGGCGAGGAAGTTGTGGTGGGTTTGTTTTTTTTTGTTTGCATTAATTTATGGGGCATGTTGATAGATGGATCGTTGATCGGCAGGCCAATCGCGAAAAATCGTTGATCAGGAAAAATCAGACCTCAGGATCTCTTACCCCGTGCAGAAATGTTGTCATGGATAAAGTCCGATTCGGACTAGGATGCTGGTTTCTCAATCGGGATCCAGTCGGACATCGGATCGGATCCGGGAGCGAAATGTATAGCTCGCAAATCGGATTCCAGCCAGGATCCTAATCCTGCACTATTGAGGACTCCAGTCAGAATCCAAATAGAAACTTTGCATAGGATCCAGGCTAGAATCCCGAATTTCTAGAACAAGATCTAATTTGATATCGAATCAGAATCCAGGGATGAATGTAAAAAATCACCGGGTGATACCGATCTGTATCAGCTGGAGACGCTGGACGTTTTCTGAAATCATTTATTCAAGGATCTGAAAAAGATTAAGTAAAAATTGGTGCTACAGTATAACTGTCAAAACTTATATATCTTAATTTAAAAAAAATCGAAAAAACAATATATAGACCTTGAAAGACTTATATTTCCTGGAGAAAAGTGATGTTGGTTATTTATTCTAAGTAATTATATTTAAATAAAATGCAGATCGTTCGAACTAAGAAAATATATATTTGATTTGCTAAGAAAAATGTATTCAATACGTATTTGAAATACGTATTTCAAATTCTTGCCGCCACGTCTCCGCATGGGCTTGAAAGTTTGCTTCATTGGAACGCAACGATTTTTTTTTATCGTTCCTTAATTTTATTAGCATCGAGAATCATATTTGGTAGACTTGGATTGTAGATCGCCAAATAAGGAGCCTAGAAAATGATCGTAGGATTTTTATAGCTTAAAGCTGTGAGCTGCTTAAAGGAAATGTGAAAAAAAAACAAATAAAAAATTTCGTTGCATTCCAACGATGCAAATTTCAACATCGTGTCTCCGCCATCTGGATACCAATGAGGATACCCCTTCTAGGGAATCCGTATCATATCCCGATCGAGATCTGATCCGGACTAAAGTATCCGTAAGAAATTTCAGCACGGGACTCTTAATATCTGGAGGGATCCTTGTTTGCTCAGGTTACCTCGGCTATTGGGGCGTGAAAGTGGCAAGGAAGTTGTGGTGGATTTCTTTTTGCTGAATTTATGAGTTATGTTGATAGATGGAGCGGATCGTTGATCGGAATGCTGCCGATCGCGAAAAATCGGTGATCAGAAAGCTTCACATTCCAAGAAACATCAGGCCTTAGCATCTCGTACTCTTCCGAAGTATACGATCAGTCTAAAAAAAAAATCAAAACTACTTATTTTTCGGGATGCGAGTTGAGCCGGATAGGGTTCGATTCCCATAAATTGGTTGTCAGAATGTGATTTGTACTTCCGGCAGTTGCACCATCGGCGGTTGACGGTAAATTCTCGTCCCGTCATAATTTCAAGGTCGGTTAGCGTGAACGAATGTCGTAATAGGTGGAGACACGAGATAGCGGATCGACGTACCGCGAGAACGTTTCAAGAGGCCACATGCTTTGGATTGCCGCGTACCATCGATTGACCAGAAGACTTTCTACGAGGGTGCCAATTAGCGGGGCTTTTAGCCGCCACCAGCAGGTGCAAGATTGATCCGAGCGTTGCTTGGGGAATGCTTCATTCCTGTTGCAGTTCTGTACACGACGTCACAATGTCCTCGCGATCAACGAAGGGATTGTTCGTTACGCCGAGGTTCAGTCTAGTTGGATATATCATTGGGATCCAACGGTTGTGAAAGCTGAAGAAGGATGATGAGTCGGTGTTACGCTTGGCGTGGTATTGGAGTCCGTGGATTGGTCATGGCTGGACGAGCTTAGCCGTCGACAGTAGAAACGTCCAGGCGGTTGATCTACCAAAGGATAACATCACCAACCTTCCAGCTTCCTCTTTTCCCAAATGTTTTTCTCTTGGCGCGGTTCCTCGTGCTCGCCAAGAAGATCCACGAGACCGCGGATCTTCCTCATCATCAAGCTGTCGAAAAAAAAGTGTCAGCGCGTTCGGGCCATTGCGGTTACCCGAGACGAATGATGTACAAACGTTTCTCTCGGGTTGCCTCGTGCTGTCTTCGTATCGCCCCAGTCGCGGCTTTGTACCACCTCAAGGCTTCGCCGGTTAAGATGCGACGCTCGCGCGAGATGTCGAGTTGTCACGATCACGAAAGTTTCGCCGGACCCGTTACTTCTCTACGATATGATCATCGTCGTCGTTCACTACGCTCGGTGTACACGTTGGCTCGCAACGTCGCAAAAGACCAAGAAGACTTCCTTGGTATCTTACTGTACAAGCCTCTACCGTCTTCCTCGTCGTCTTCGTCTTCTTCTTCTTCTTCTTCTTCTGCGCCCATAGCTGGATGCTGAAACGCGTTGCTGATGCCGTTGTCGTCTTTACGTCGCGTGCAAGCTGCGTCCGTATCCACTCTCTTTCCATTTCTTATTTCCGCCGTCTCCATCTTATACGACGACGACGACTTTACTCCCGATGCTTGCTTGTCAGCTAAGCTGATGAAGTCAGCCCCATTCGCCACAACACACATTCGTTTCCTCTTTGCTTTTTACACTCCCCCGCACATTGGCTCTCTTCGTCTGCCACTTTTTCTTTGCTTCTCACTAGTTCGGCTTGGCATTCTCCCTTCTGCTGTTAACCCAACGGCCGTTATCTTTTCACCGCCGTTCACTACACGAGGCTCTCTCTCTCTCTCTCTCTCTCTCTCTCTCTCTCTCTCTGAATCTCTCTCTGTCTCTACGCCGTTCGCTACCGCATCTCCAGGTCGTACCTGGCACAATCGTGATACCACTGTTTAGCGATAATTAGTCGATTCAACGAGTAACAGCTCTACGTGACCATGGGTATGTGTACGTAACGTGGATTAGTCCAGCATGTTAGCTCGGGTGGCTGGCAACTGTGCTGCTGTAGACCGAACGGCAATCAGGAAGAAGGATCGATCAGGATGATCGAATGGACGGAGTACATATATTTTCTATCCTTTTTTTACACTGCTCGCAATCCGGAAACCGCTGATGTTTTTCAAATTCCTTCAGCCTTCTCTATGTATGCATTCACTTTAGCAGAATCGCCCACTGGGTCTTTAATTTCAATGTGTGATCCATTTAGTATTGGGTGAGATATTGACGCAATGTGAAGGGATTGATGTCATGTGATGGAGACGATTAACACTTCAGACCTGGAGACAGAACTTGCCTTCTTAAGGAGGGTCTTCCGATTTAACGAATGCGGAGACACCTTTTTTTTAGACGTCGATATGTCCGGTAGAAGATTAACTTCAACGATGTTTCAAGAGCACTGGGCAACTCAGCAAAGAAACTTATTTTAAAAAACTTGGGCATGGTTTTACAAAACCACGGTGAAACTTTTTTGCCATAACCCTAAAGGATTTTAGTCCGAAATCGCCGAAAGTTTATATAGCTGCGTCCAGCAGCGTCAGTGTTTGCAGATGACTTGTTTGCTAGACATCTAGACTTTCCTCTAGAATTTAGTGAATTCCCTGCAGAACGTTGGCTTGTTCCTAAAGACAAAGACACTTGGAGACGTCCAAGTTGCATTTTCATTGAGAACATAGACACCTAAAATGAATACGTCTAGTAAGAGATGTTAACCTAGATTTAGCCTAGAAATTTGATCCCTATATTTTGATCCTTATTTCTTGAAGATTATGGAACTTCCGTCTAGATTACACTTTAATTGAACGCATCAATATATCTCGTGCGGAAAATTGGCAGGGCATCTCTAAAATAATTCGGGACCTTCAATGGATTGTTTGTGGTGGATTTTGTTTGTGGTGGAGTAGGGTTTTCCGTAAAAGAGCCGGACCAGGCCCTTTTTAGGGAATGGTAGGGTAGATAGGTTGACTAAAACTATGGTCTCACTACGCAGATCAAGTAAGGGCCTTTAAGAGGTGTAGTTGTAGATTCCCTAATAGCGATTTTCCCAATATTACCAGATTTTGCTATTATAGGGGCAAATCAGTATAAATTGCTTGACTAAAGAATTTGTGGCATAATAATTATCGAGATCGATTAAATATAATAATTAAACTATGCGTTTGGTAGACGAGCTGTGATGCCTTGATCCAACACGCATGCAGTTCGTTCATTGGAATAACGCGGTATCAAACGTATCAAAATATGCGACAGAATTCTAAGCCTCAAATGTATTGAAATAACACATTTCTTTTTCACAGTGCACACACACGCACGTACGCATATGGCTGCAATAATTTTTATGAGGCACCGTTGAGGCAATTTCAAAGGCCCTGGTTATTTTGTCTTCCATGGCCCGCGGTAGCAAAGTGTGACCGGCCACTGATGGCCCATGTGAGGCTTCCAGACTAGGCCCTTAATAAAGTTAGTGAAAATTAAGATGGGCCTAATCAAAGCTCGAACTGAATTTCCGCACGGAATACTATAAATACAGTATGCCTTTAACATTCATGAGCATAAAGTTCGAGCCTCCTTGCGGCGTTTCTCCAGTCTCCCAGATCCAACGAAGATTCCGGATCGCGGAAGAAAAAATGGAACGGTTCCTCAAGATTTCTTGGGTCGTTCGAATTGCGAATATTTACTTGAAAGTTCAAGTCGTACATCGAGGGCCAATCCTCACCGTTGTTCAACCTCATTCTCGAGGTTCTCGGCAAGTACGGGTAAAACGGCTGGGACGTTAGGGAGAAACGTGGGAACGGGGACGATTCAAACAAGCTATTTGGTTCCCCGCGAGCCAACAAAGGCGCGGGTAAACCTCGTCGATCTAACTGACTGTTCGAGTCTTACTGATTTTTTTTCTCGCTCTCTCTCTCTCTGTCTCTCTCTCTCTCTCTCTCTCTCTCTCTCTCTCTCTCTCTCTCTCTCTCTCTCTCTCTTCTCTCTCTCTCTTATTAAAGGTTTTATTATCCAGCTTTTTCCACAAAGTCACTAGAGAAAATGTCTCGAAGCGTTGGCGGAGCTCACGCTCTTGTCGAGACACACATAGTCCCGTGAGAGAATAATCCATAAGTGAATATCCATAATTCACGTACCTACGTGCGTCTGCACACTTAGGGACGTTATAACAGGACCTTCTTTCACGCGGAGCGAGGGCAAAAAATTCTGATTACTATCTGGAACTCGCCTACGTCTCGTTCACGTCGTCGCAACTTCATTAAGACGAATGGCTTAAAGAGCTTCACTAAGTACTAGCCGCGTGTACCATACGTGCGCGCTCTTAAAATGTCTCTCATTCTCTATCACTCTCTCTCTCTCTCTCTCTCTCTCTCTCTCTTTCTCTTGTTCTCTTTTATCCATTCAGCCTCCGTGAGCACATGTTCTCACTTTTTTCCTGACACTTTGCTCCCTTTTACCTCGTCACTTCACACTACGACGTGGACACAGCAGGATATGATTAGAGAACGATAAAAGAATACCGTTTAAGGTAGTACCCTCGCCACAGTCACGTTGAAAAGTTTATTCTTCGCTTAATTGATGAAAGCTTCGAAATATTGTGAAATATTCTTATAATGTAGGTTGTACATTTTACAGGGATGTAAAAACTTATAATGATGAAAACGCCTAATATAATGTTTACCTAATACTCACTTTTGTATCTGACTGTCCATTCGGGATAATCTAGTTCTAGTCTGCTCCAGTCACTTCGTGGCGCTAGCGTTGCTAAGACATTGCCTAATTTAAATCGCTATATCTCTAAAACTAGACGGTCAAAATTCATGATTTTTTTACCCACTTCGTCATATGTTCTTCTGTAATTGAGAATTTAAATAAAACTGTAAAAAAGTTTCGAAGTTATTGCGTGAAATGTAAAATTTTCCACTGCTGCCCATAAAACCATGAAATCTTTGATTGCCAATATCTCGAAAATGGAACGGTGAATCCTTTTTAAATTTTGCAGGTAATTTAATAGTGTCCTGACTGAATCCTCAAAATGACGAAAAATAGAAAAACGCCTTGGCGAGACTACTACCTTAAGGGGGGAAACACATGTAGACGAAGAAAAAATTGTTCTTTCTGATCATTTCTTTTGGAAAGGAACAAAACGTTTTACATTTATTGAATTTTAGGTATAATTTATTATATAATTAAACTATTTCTACTAATTTTTTTTTATTATAAAATATTATAACATGGCGACGTTATGACGTGGTCTTCCAGAAAGGTTTTGGCGGCAGTTGTTCGTTTGTGGAAAATCCAAAGACTTGAATATTGATCTGAAAAATATGAGCCAAGAATTTTTTGTATTTTAACATCCAAATGCTGAACTGATACCTAAGAAACATTCTAAAAGTTGCATATTCATCAAATGGAACACATTGGAAAAAAGATATTGAAATTTGACCAAATTTACGTTCTTTTTTTTGCAATAAAAGAGTAGTTTTTAAAAGGAATTTTCATAAACAAGTAGGTATGAGTTCCAATTAATATTGTCATTGAGTTGTGTGTCGAATTTTAGCAAGGTCGGTCAGCTCGTTTTAAGGAGGTTCGAGCGATCCAGTTGAATCAAATGACGGTTCAATGAGTTTTGTTTTTTTTCTTCGATAAGCCTCGAAAAAAATGCATGCGAGGTATAGATTTATTCTGTAGATACTAAGTTTTCATAAAATATATAATTGAAGGACGAAATTATGCATTTTTATACTTTTATTACGTGAAAAAGAAAAACTGTTGTGCTACTACCAACTTGAAAGAGCATAACATTATTTACGATTATTATGAAAGAGTCATAATCTTTTATTAGATTAAAAACATTAAAACGACTAAAAAGATTATAAAAATTAAAAATATTAGAAGATTGAAAAGATTCGTAATCTTTTATCAAACCTTGATGGATCAATATTGAAAATATATGGTTTTCGATGGACAAGATGGGTTTTTATTCTGTCTAAATGTTTCCAAAGGTTTAGTTTACATTAATCCGTTGTTAGAAATGGTTTATCCTGGTGCTAAAAAACCAAAAAAAAAAATTACCTCACTCGTAGCGTGAACGTTTTGCCCATCTAACCACACGTAAAATTACATACATTAAACTATTTTTTAACTCTACTGTTTAGTGGTCAAAAAATTTCAAAAAATTCGTCAAGATTCAGTATAGTCCGAACAATAACATATATATTTTTTTCTTTTTTTTATCGCGGATTGTGAGTAACGCTCCAACCTCCTTGAAGTTGTGATTCCCACAAACGTAAAAAGTTTAATTTTGAGAAAAACGTGTTTGAAGTTTCGTACTGCGAAAAATCAATGATTTCATTGACTTACCGTCTAATCGGCGATTTCAAGGCCATTCAATACAGCTTCTTCATAAATGCCTGAATTTTTTATGCCGCTTCATGTATTTCCCTCCTTTATCGCAAATCATATATTTGCGGCATAAATTGGCTAATCGACTAATAAAAAAAAAATGACTAATTGGTTAAAAACACATTGGCTAATTGACTGACAACAACATTGATTTGTCGCTGATTCGTCTTTCATTCCTTGTCTTGTCGATTTCTCTTCGATATCGAGATCTTCAGAAATCAAGTAGCAAACACACACATTTACTTCGATACTCGAAACACAAGGGTAGCGAACAGTCGCCGATAACGAATATTTGATTCATCCCGAGAGTGGCCAAATCGCGTCTCGCTCTCGTACGTCTCCAAAGCGTAGCAAAAGTTTCGTGTGGCTTGGACAGGAGCTTTCCATCGATTCGGGTTGACGCGTGCAGTCAACCGCGATTGATACCAAGTTCGCCATCCGAGTATCACGGTGTCCCTTCGAATATTCCTCGCGTCTTTTCCCGACCGATATATCGGTGGGTGCGGGGGCGGGGGCAGGGTGAAGAAGCAATACAGCCCGAAGGGAGCATCGGCAAAAGCAACATTCAATGTAAACTACGAAAATAGGAAGTGACGTAGGAACTGAGAAGACCATCTCGATACCGAGTCTTCTCGTTCTCTGCGTTGAATATCTACGAAAAATCGATCTCGTTTTACGGCCACGAAACGAGAAGAGAGTACGAGGAAACTCGATTTCGTCGATAAAAAAAAAAGAATGGAAAAAAAATGGAAAAGATCCGAACAACGGAATGGTCGGATGGAAAGTCGTCAGGGGTTCTTCGCGCTTGAGTTCAGGAAAAGTTTTGTACGTAGAAAAGTTTATGGCTCCGATAAGCTGTGTATTTGTATATGAATAAGGAAAAAAAAATATATATATAGGCATATATAGGCACGTGTGTCAGAGTGTGTCAGATTGTGCAATAATTTCGGCGAAAAAAAGAAAATAAATAAAATTTAAATAATTCATAATTGTACTGTTATAAATGATCGTAGGAAATTTGACAGTTACATGAATTTCTCTACGTTGCTATGGTGCTGCTTTTAGAATCGAAAATATTTTTACACTGAAAATTGCAGTTGAATATCAACATAATAAATTCTTCATATGGTGTTGTGGTTTGCATCGTTTGGAATGCAACGTAATTCCTTCGTTATTTTTTCATTTCTGTATTTTTATTACTAACTGAACGCTTCTTTAGCACTTTCAGGTTATGGATCCCTGATATAGATCGTAAAAAATATCTTAGTAATATTTGTAGCCTAAATGTACTAAAAAAAATTGGGCAATACGATAAAAATAATAATTTCGTTGCGTTTCAACGCTGCAAACTTTAAAACCATTTCTTCATTGACTAGCCGCCTTACTCACTTCGGAATTTATTTATTTACTTTATTTTCTTTTATCATTATTTATTTATTAGCCCACAATCGTTTATTTCGATTGAGATGTCCCCAAACTCGATCTATCGATTTCGGAAAAATCGAAGGAACAACAACTTCAAAGCCAGATCTAAAATTAATCCAAAACCGTATGCTGGTTCAACGATTTTTCTTCGCCGCACATTTTTACCCGATTTCACTCTTTACGTGTTCCATTTCAACATACCGCTGGGTTGGAACATCGTTTTTTATTATCCATTTTTATCGTTCAACTATTTGCCGACAAAGTTGAACGTTCGACAGTTTTTCAATTTCCAAGTCAGTGCTGTCGACACGTTGTTCTTTTTTTATTCTTTTTTTTTTATTATACGATACAATACGAAATAATGGAAAGAAAAAAAAACAGGAAGAAAATGGTAAATTTTTGTGAACTTTTCCACGCTGCTTCGAAGTAGAAAAATAAATATAAGGAAAGAAAATACAAACTTAAAATAGCAGAGGCTGACATTTCGCTCGTTATATATATATATATATATATAGACAAAATAGAACAGCGGACAATTGATTTCGAGGATTCCGTACCGAGTGTTCAGGTCGACATGACTCGTAGAGCTATTCGGGCCCTCGCATCTCTCACTCTCTCTCTCTCTCTCTCTCTCTCTCTCTCTCTCTCTCTCTCTCTCTTCGTCCAATCCTTTCATCATTCGGACAAATCCGTTTACCAGAAACGTAATAAAACGTTTGCGCTCACAAGGGTTCGATGAACGCTCGCTTCGTTCGTTCCCTCGCTTTTTGGCTCACGCGTACTCGTTGACAAATACAATGCTCGTTCCAGTGGAAGTACGACGAAATTTTCGAGCACCCGACACGGCAAAGTACAGTGAGGATAATTCGATCGAAAGAGAGAGAGAGAGAGAGAGAGAGTGTGAGAGATCGGCATTCCAATAAAACTATCAATGTCACAAGAGCGTGAACGGCGGAAAAATCGATTTTGCGCCATAGATCGAATTCCCCCGGGGCAATTATGCAAATTTTTTACGAAAATTCACAGCCCGACTCGTCAACGAGATTAG